>CAUYQU010068625.1:0-13813 GCA_963574635.1 Cheracebus regulus | reverse complement strand
TTCATCCACATACCTACCTACCCACCCACTTACTCATTTATTCACCCACCCACCCCCTCATTCATCCAGCAAACACATACATAATGTTCACTATGTGCCAGGCTAAGTCTGGCGGAGATTGGATACTAGTGAGGATAGACGGAGAGAAAATAATTAGGTTAATAAGCAGGCTATATCTGATAACAGTGCCATAAAGAAAGAATGGGCCAGGTGTGGTGGTTCACGCCTGTAATCCCAGCACTTTGGGAGGCCGAGGCGGGTGGATCATGAAGTCAGCATTTTGAGACCAGCCTGGCCAACATAGTGAAACTCCGTCTCTACTAAAAAATACAAAAAAAATTAGCTGGGCATGTTGGTGGGCACCTGTAATCCCAGCTACTTGAGAGTGAGGCAGGAGAATCGTTTGAACCCAGGAGGTGAAGGTTGCAGTGAGCCAAGATCGTGCCATTGCACTCCAGCCTGCGTGATAGTGCGAGACTCCATCTCAAAAAAAGAAAATAAGAATGATCAGGAGCAGTGGCTCATGCCTGTAATCCCAACACTTTGGGAGGCTGAGGCAGGCAGATTGCTTGAGGCCAGGAGTTCACGGGTGCAGTGAACTATGATCATGCCACTGCAATCCAGCCTGGGTGACAGAGTGAGACCCTGCGTCTTAAAGAGTGATGAAATGGAGACTAACTGAGGGTCACGGTTGGTATGGACAGGATGCTCTCAGAAGTGACGTGAGCTTCCCCAAAGAATGTGTGAAGGAACTAATCATACAAAGAGCAAGAGAAAGAGTACTCCAGGCAGAGGAAGCAGCAGGCACAACGGCTCCAAAGTGGTAAGTGGTTTAAGGTGCCAGAGAAAGGGGTCCCATGAGGCAGGCAGGCAATGAGTGGGGCAAGATAAGAATCTTGGAATTAGTTTTTTTTGTTTTGAGATGCAGTTTTACTCTTGTCACCCAGGGTGGAGTGCAATGGCACAATCTCGGCTCGCTGCAACCTCCGTCTCTCAAATTCAGGCAATTCTCCTGCCTCAGCCTCCCAAGTAGCTGGGATTACAGGCACCCACCACCACTCCTGGCTGATTTTTGTATTTTTAGTAGAGATGGGGTTTCACCATGTTGGTCCAGGGTGGCCTCAAACTCCTGACCTTTGGTGATTCACCCACCTCAGCCTCCCAAAGTGCTGGGATTACAGGTGTGAGTCACCTGCCTGGCTGGAATTTCGTCTAAGAGCAAGAGATAGCCATGGACAGGCAAGTGATATGATTAGATTGATGTTTTCAACAGTCCTGTCTGGCTGCAGCTGTGCGTGGAAGTTCAGATTCATAGGAGCAGGACCCTAAACCAGTGGCTAAACCTCTCTGTGCCTCAGTTTCCTTATCTGTGAAATGGAGGTTATTATGAGCATAGACGCATGCCTGACCCATGGTGGGTGTTCAGGAATACCCTTCTGGATGGGTGTGGTGGCTCACACCTGTAATCCAAGCATTTTGGGAGGCCGGGGAGGGAGGATCACTTGAGGCCAGGAGTTTGAGATCAGCCTGGGCAACATAGTGAGACTCCGTCTCTTTAAAAATACAAAAATAAACAAGGCATGGTGGTATAAAACCATAGTCCCAGCTGTTTGGGAGGCTGAAGTGGGGAGATTACTTGAGCCTGGGAGTTCAAGGCTGCAGTGAGCCATGATTGTGCCAGTGCACTCCAGCCTCAGTGACAGAGTGAGACCCTGCCTCAAAAACAAACAAAAAAAAGCCTCATATCCATGCATCCCTCTCCAACTATGGGGCCATGACAGTTGGCTCTCACTCAGGTATCTTGCTTCGGCCAGTGGGACACAGGCAAACATAAGGCCAGCCAAAAGAATACTATGAGATGCACATGGAAGTTTGTGTGCTCTTGTGCCCCTGTCATCGCTATGACAACATGCCCAAGCTGGTCTGCTGGAGAATAAGGAATGCACACATACCCTTCTTGCCCCACCTGAGGCCAAATAGATCACCTGACAGGCAGCTGATCCTGAGATATGATGTGAGCCCAGCCAAGATCAGCAGAGCCACCTGCCTGACTGCCCTCGCCACGGAGCAAAGATCACTGCTTTATTGTTGAACGTGACTGAGACTCTGGTTGGCTGTCATGGAGACAGATAACCAAACCAGAACCAGGCACTAACAACACCAGAGTAGGACTCCAGAGGTTCCCCTGCTGTGCCAGGCATTACTGCTCTAGTTGCTGGGTCATGGACAGATCTCCAGTATCCTGGGAGAAGGACCAAGACAGCTGGGAACTTGGGGTGCTCAGAGCAGTGCTAGTGACCAACTGGTACAGAATCCTTTCTATAGCTTAACAACTAATAGCCAACTATTAGTTGTCAACTGAATGGGGCTGGTATGTATAAAAGGAAGTTGCATTGTCCATTCTGGTTATTATACCTCATGGTACAAAGAGCCTGGATTAAGACTCATTTTACAGATACAGAAACTGAGGCTCCAAAAGGTGAAGGGACAAATGGGTCATCTGCAACACAACTGGGACTCAAACCCAGGTCTGATGCAGATCTGGACAGAATCTTCAAACACCCCTACTGAGGAGGCGCCTAGGAGACCTTAGCTGGTGTTTCTCAGTCCATCCCTGCCTACCTGAGGTTCTCTCCACCTTCTGCCACTCGTGGTCCAGCTTATCAGGAAGGGCTGACATGAAGTCCTTCAGGTGAGCCAGCTCGAGGGACATCCAGACTTCATTGAGTACTACCTGAATGGGTCCAGGTTCATGCAGAAGGAACAGGAAAACAAAACAGAGTCCTGTTGAGAGAGAAGGGAGTGGCGGCATGTGATGCCTACATCACGCTGACATGGACAGAGAAGAGGTAAGACAAAGGCTTCTGGCCAGGACTGGTGAAGGTGGGGTTTCAGAGTTCCTTGGAATCACTATTTCTGGTGATGTTAATAATTCAGAAAAAGGCCAGGTACAGTGGGTCATGACTGTAATCCCAGCAGCACTTTGGGAGGCCAAGGTGGACACTTCACTTTAGGTGAGGAGTTTGAGGCCAGCCTGTCCATCATGGTGAAACCCAGTCTCTGCTAAAAATACAAAAATTAGCTGGGCTTGGTGGCATACACCTCTACTCCCAGCTACTTGGGAGGCTGAGGCAGGAGAATCACTTGAACCCAGAAGGCAGAGGTTGCAGTGAGCAGAAATCAGGCCACTGCACTCCTATGTGGGTGACAGAGTGAGACTGTCCCCTCGCCAAAATGAATTCCTTAATAATGGGAAAAAAGTCTGGAAAATCTTAGTATGGAAGAATAGACAGATTTCCTTTCCATACAAGTTTTTCTAGAGCATTCAGTATGCATGTGGGTTGAGAAACTTCCAGAAGTGTGAGGTAAATCCTAATGGTCCTGTGGATTTCTGTCCTCTAACTCTAAAAGAGAATCTTCTATGAAACTTTAGGGAAGATTACACTAGAAGGCAACATATTAAGGAATCTACCTGCAGGGATTGATCTAGAAAATCCTTATTTTGGCCAGGCATGTTGGCTCACCCCTGTAATCCTAGCACTGTGGGAGGCTGAGGCAGGCAGATCACTTGAGGTCAGCAGTTTCAGAAGCAGCCTGTGTAACATGGTGAAACCCCATCTCTACTACAAATACAAAACTAGCCAGGCATGGTGGTGTGTACCTGTAATCCCAGCTACTTGGGAGGCCGAGGCTGGAAAATCACTTGAACCCAGGAAGCAGAGGTTGCAGTGAGCCGAGATCGCACCACTTCACTCCATCCTGGAAAACAGTGAGAATGTCTCAGGAAAAAAAAAAAAAAAAATCTTTCTTTCTTATCAAATACTGCATGTTCTCACTTTTAAGTGGGAACCAAACTCTGGGTACATGGATGTAGAGATGGGAACAACTTTGGGACCGGAGCCTCCAAAAATAAGGCGAGATGGGGGAGGATAATGGCTGAGAAACTCTATCGGGCACCCTTTTCAATATTTGGGTGATGTGATCCATAGAAGCCCAAGGGTCAACATTACACAATATACCCATGTAACAAGCCTACACATGCACCCCGTGATCTAAAATTAAAAACATTCTTAATGCTTGTCTAGTTCTTAGAAGGGGTAAAGATTCTGTCTGACGCTGACAGCAGAGAGACAACCGTGTCTTTCTGGATTTTTCTAGATACTACTTGCAGGGACATGAAGTCGGGAGTGATACTCCGTGATTTTCCACAAATAATGAAAGCCAGGTGTGGTGGCTTAAGCCTGCAGTCCCAGCACTTTGGGAGGCCAAGGTGGGCAGATTGTTTGAGCCCAGGAGTTTAAGAGCAGCCTGGGCAACATGGTGAAACTCCATCTCCACAAAAAATACAAAATCCCCCACCCCCAAAAACTGGATGTGGGTGGCATGTGCCTGTAGTTCCCGCTACTCAGGAGGCTGGGGTGGGAGAATCGCTTGAGCCTGGGAGGTGGAGGTTGCAGTGAGCAGAGATTGCATGGAGATGGATTTCAGAAAGAAAAGACCCTGTTTCAGGAAAAAAAAAAATGAAGTAGGGCCACAAGTATGTTTGTCCCAAAACTAAATACATCACTGTTAGTGCAATCATAGGGCATACCACCCCTGGCTCACCCCCCTGGGTGGCACCCAGACCCCACCTGGGAGATGATGGTGCTCTTGAAGCAGAGATTGTGCAGGGCGACCTTGGTGATGTTGATGTCATCAATGATCGCTCCTTTCGGCAGACTCGTTGATCTGAAAGAAGCCCAGGGTCAGGGCCGACTTCCCAGCTACTGTCTGCCCCCATCCGCCCCACGATGCCAACCTGCAGGATAGAAAGGACCAGGTGTGGTGGGAATGCTGGCATCTGGACTTCTCCCTGCTCCACAGTGCCCTTATCCCTGCCCTACCTCCGGCATCAGTCATCTGGTCAACCCAACTCCACACCCCCTCCCTTACCCACTGCCCAAAGACACTCCTTTAAGGGCGTTGTGGCCAAAGGTCAAGAAGGACTCTCTTCCCTTTGCCAGGCTCCCAAAAGGAATTCCTCAGCTTTTTAAAGGTTACTAGAGACCTCAAAACAGATACACAAGAGGCAGACAGAATTTCCAACAAAGCCCTATTTTTTTTGACTCAGTAACTGTTAACTAATTATTAAGTGTTTCCTTATTTCTCCACGCTGTTTTTCATACCTCTGATGGTGAGTTTCCCATCATGAACTGTTGAAATACCTGAAAGATTCAAGCAGATCTTCCATGCCCTTTGCCAAGACCTGGTCTCCACACATCCTCCCTTGAAGGAACTAGGCTCTCCAACTAATGGCCAATAATAACATTCCTCATCTCCAATTCTCTCTGGGCTCTTGAGAGATGGGCTTCCTCTCCCCTCCTACAGGGGTGTCACAGAGCAGTATGAATGCAAAAATTCTCATGACATAAGCCATAAAGACTTAGCAAGGGCCCGGTGTGGTCGCTCACGCCTGTAATTCCAGCACTTTGTGAGGCCGAGGCGGGTGGATCGCGTGAATCAGGAGTTCGAAACCAGCCTGGCCAACATGTTGAAACCCTGTCTCTACTAAAAATACAAAAACTAGCCAGGCGTGGTGGTATGTACCTGTAGTCCCAGATACTCAGGACACTGAGGCAGGAGAATCACTGGCACCCAGGGGATGGAGGTTGCAGTGAGCCAAGTTCATGCCACTGCACTCCGGCCTGGGCAACAGATTAAAACTCTGTCTCAAAAAAACCTGAAACAAAACTACTTCCACGGGCCAGGCATGGTGGCTGACTCCTGTAATCCCAGCACTTTGGGAGTCTGAGGCGGGCAGATATCTTGAACTCAAGAGTTCCAGACCAGCCTGGGCAACATAGTGAGATCCCATTTCTACGAAAAATACTCAAATGAGCCGGGCATAGTGGCATATGCCTGTAGTCCCAACCACTTATAGTCCCCCGACTTGGGAAGTTGTGGATTACCCCAATGCACTCTAGCCTGGGCAACAGTGAGACCCTGTCTCAAAAACAAACTTCCAAAACATATCTGTGGGGCTCATTTGGTCTTCAGGCTATCAGTTCACCTAAAGCTTTCACTTCTACAAGTTGGACGCGCTCTAACAATTTTTACTGCCACAATCTACTCCCAACTGCTGCAACAGCCATTCAAGCAGAGGTGTGGAGCTGTGAGTGACAGGGCAGATGCCACAGCTAGGTTCATCCACCTAGCTGGGAATGTGCCTGACTGGGAATGGGGGGGTGATGTGTACCCACCTTTTCTCCCCCACTGATGTTGACACTGATGTCCCTGAGAACAGAATCCAGGTCTTCTCGGTAGCATGGGTAGGAGTTCCAGAATTCCACTCAGGCCACCTGAAGCCAGTTGCTGGGCAGAGCTGTTTCCTGGATTTGCCAGGATGCCTTCAATCACAACAGAGGGAGAGAGTAAGGAATTCCCAGTCCATCCTAGAAAGCTTTGACTCCCCCAACCTCCCCTCCCTCTCACTCACTGCTGCCCAAGTTGGCCTCCCAGGCCTCAGCAGTGTAGGTTACCTCTTCCTGGAATGCTTGTCCCCATATGACACCCCTCACATCCTGCAGATCTCTGATCTATGTAGAGGGCTCTCTCAGCCCCACATTCCTCTGTCCCCTCCCATGCTGCCTTCTCTTTCAGAGCACTACCTGCCTCGGGCCCTCTCAGGGCTCATATACTCGAGTGTATTCTGTCTCCCACGCTCACTGTACCATCCTCTCAGGACAGGCTCTAATTGTTCACCGCTGTATCTCAGGGCTCAGAACACATAGTAGGTGCTCAATAAATATGAACATAAGAGTGACACAGTTGCTAATACACAAGGTGAACCAGTGGTAGAAGGCATAGAAACTGAGAGAACATCATCATTTCTCAGTAGGTCAGCAATACCCTTTGTAAAGCTCTCAACTCTCTAACAGATAATGGCTGACTAGACCACAGTTGTTCACTTTTGTCTGCCGGAATTAATCTGATGTTCATGTTCATCTCTCTCTTAAAATAATTGTACAACTGACTTATATCTAAGTTCTTTTTATTTGTGAAACAGTCTCGCTGTTACCCAGGCTGGAGTGCAGTGGTGTGATCTTGGCTCACTGCAACCTCCGTCTCCTGGGTTCAAGTGATCCACCCACCTCAGCCTCCC
Source organism: Cheracebus regulus (assembly GCA_963574635.1). Taxonomy (NCBI): domain Eukaryota; kingdom Metazoa; phylum Chordata; class Mammalia; order Primates; family Pitheciidae; genus Cheracebus; species Cheracebus regulus. The sequence goes on along the minus strand of CAUYQU010068625.1, from coordinate 6,672 downwards.
AAAGTGCTGGGCTTACAGAAATGAGCCACCACACCTGGCCAAAAACCTCTATGCTTAAGGTTTTAATGATTAATTTCACATTATAATGTGAAAAGTAATGAGTCTCTAGCAGTCTTATACTGAAAACTGGGCTGATTATAAAGCACTACTTTGCTCAGTCCCATTTTCCTTCAAATCACCTATTTTGTGTACATACACTAGTTTCCTTTTCCACCCTGTATAGGGGTAGTAAATCCTACTAGGGAAAAAAACATAATTAGCACCAGTACAAATTCAAGGTTTCCAACCTGAGCATAAGCATTGCTTTGTAATTTTTTTTTACCCATCCCAGGTTATAGTCTCTTATGACCCCAAAATGAAATCTCAAATGTCTTGGATTCTGCATAAAACCCATTCTGGCCCCTCAGTGGAAAACATCAACCATGAATTATGCATTGCTTCTCCTTTACGTTCACACCACCAACTTCCATCACACTGACTGTGGTTATTACCATGGATGTCTAGCATTACACTGGACTCCTAGAGAAGAGGAACTCACATTCATTTCTTGGTCCTGAGGGCTGAACTCCAAAGTGTAATCAAGGAAAGAAATAACTCCAATTCTTTCAAGTTCTGAATTCGTGTTCCTCTCAAAAATGGCAGCGTGTATTCAAGCTCTGCTTATTTTCCTGATCCACTTCTCCACTTTTGGGGGTCTTACAAAATAGGGCAGGAAGTCAAAAATGTCTAGAAATTACTCCCACATGGTAATCTTTGCAAATAAAACTGTCAGACCTAACTTTATACTAATAAAAATTTCATACTTTTTTTTGAGACAGGATCTGGCTCTATCACCCACGCTGGAGTACGATTACAGCTCACTGCATCCTCATCATCCTGAGCTCAAGCAATCCTCCCACCTCAGCCTCCCCAGTAATGGGGCCACAGGCACAACCCATCATGTGTGGCTAATTTTTTGTATAGATGAGGTTTCACCATGTTGCCTAGCCTGGTCTCAAACTTCTGGGCTCACAGGATCCACCTGTCTCAGCCTCCCAAAGGGCTGAGATGACAGGCTTGAGCCACTGTGTTCTGCCCCAATACATTTTAATTGTGTGTTGAGGTGGCTGGATTGAAGGAAGAAATGGGTACTCAATTTTCTTTTATTTCCCAGTCCTAACAGGTTTTAAACACACGAATGTTGAAGTTTAAATGCCCTAGAGCTGAAAAAGAGATTTAAAAACTTGACAGTCTCACAGTATCTTGTATAAGTTGAAGAAAAACAATAAAATGCAAGGTTTGAGTAAATTTTACATCTTTAAAAATGAAATCAGAATGATCTGAAGAAAGATTTCAGAGATGAAAAGATTTTCCGAGATGAAAAGCATGGTTTGCCAAATTTAAAACAGCAATAGAAGCAGTAAGTAGTAGATGAAATATTACCAAACAAAAATTAGTAACATAAAAAAAAAAATCAGTAAATGAATTATCCCACATCTCAAATCAATAGGACAAAATAGATTAACAAGATGAAAAAAAAAAAGTTAGAAATATACAGGCCAACCTTACCAATACTGTGAATAGAAAGAAAACAGCATTTTTTGACAAATGTATTGAGCATCGAGCATTTAGTATACTACGGCCATGATACAATAGAGAATAAGAGAGACATGGAATGTGTCTTCAAAACATCCACATTCTAGAACAAATGAAGCTGAAGTAGTAACCAAAGAAATGACTGAAGAAAACTGCTTATGAAGAAAGAGGGCAGAAAGAGAAGGAAAGGAAAAAAATAAATGTGTACATTTTATGTTTTAGCCAAATTTAAGGTAAAGAGATTCTGATAGAATTTCAAAGATTTCAGAAACTAAGTATCTTTCAAGCATGGTGAGGATTGGTTGTTGGGGTAATCAAGTTTTATAAAAATCTGGGCGGCAGTGTTTTTAAATGAATACCACACGTGTACAAGGATATGGTTAAATTGGCACTCCCATGCATTTGAAGTGGAAACATATATTTTAATTTTCTAGATGTAAATTTGAAAATTCCACTTCAGGTACAGCTTAAGAACCTTACTAAGCTTTCTGCCAGGCATGGTAACTCATACCTGCAACCCTAGCACTTTGGGAGGCTGAGGAAGGCTGATCACTTGAGGTCAGGTGGATCACCTGAGGTCAGGAATTCGAGACCAGCCTCATGGTGAAAATTCATCTCTACTAAAAATACGAAAATTAGCTGGGTGTGGTGTCACATACCTAAAATCTTAGCTACTTGGGAGGCTGAGGCAGAACTGTTGAACCCAGGAAGCAGAGGTTGCAGTGAGCAGGGATTGTGCCACCACATTCCAGCCTGGGAAACAAAGTGAGACTGTCTCATAAACCAATCAATCAACCAGTCAATCCTTACTAAGGTTTCTTATACCCTTCCCATCACCTTCCATTCTTTGTGCTATTGTCATACCTTTTACTCCCATGTGTTATAAAACTTATAATGCATTATTATTTTTGCTTTAAACAACTTTTTAAAGCTACTATTTCTTTAATTCACAATGTTGTGCAACCATCGCCACTAAATGCAGAACATTTCCATCATACAAAAAAGGAAATCCTGTACCTGTTAGCAATCACCTTCAATACAACAGTCTTTTAAGGGGATTAAAAAAGAAAGAAAAATTGTCTTATTTTTACTTCTACAGTTACCATTTCTAGCACTTCTCAATCCTTTGGGAAGATCTAAATTTCCATTTTAAATCGTTTGCCTCCTAACTGAACAACTTCAACATTTCTTGTGGAGGTCTGCTGGCAACAAGTTCCAGTAGACCTTTTTTTTTTTTTTCCCCTCCCAGACAGGGTCTCGCTCTGTCACCCATAAAGTGCAGTGTGGCTCAATTACAGCTCACTGCATCCTCTGCTTCCTGGGCTAAAGCAATCCTCTCACCTCAGTCTTCCAAGGAGCTGGGACCATAGGCACGCACCACCATGGCTATTTTTGTATTCTTTGTACAGATGGGGTTTTGCTATGTCACCTAGGCTGGTCTTGAACTCCTGGACTCAAGCAGTGCTCCTGCCTCAGCCTACCAAACTGCTGGGAGTGCAGCTGTTGGCCACTGCACGCAGCCCCAGTAGGCTTTTAAGTCAAGTACTTTAACGATGTCTCTCCAGGCCAGGTGCAGTGGCTCACACCTGTAATCCCAGCAATTTGGGAGGTGAAGACAAGGAGATCATGAGGTCAGGAGTTTGAGACCAGCCTGTCCAACATAGTAAAACCCAGTCTCTACTAAAAATACAAAAATATTAGGCAGGTGTCGTGGCATGCGCCTGTAATCTTACCTACTCAGCAGGCTGAGGCAGGAGAATCACTTGAACCTATGAGGCAGAGATTGCAGTGAGCTGAAATCATGCCACTGCACTCCAGTCTGTGCAAAAGTGAGACTCCGTCTCAGGGGGGGGAAAAAAAAAAATTCAAGATGTCTCTCCATCATATGTTGATTTGCTAAATTTCTGATGAGAAGTTTGCTGTCATTCTTATCTCTGTTACTCTGTATGTGATGTGTATTTTTTCTCTGCCTGCTTTCAAGATTTTCTCTTCATTATTGGTTGTCAACAATGTGATGATGATGTGCCTTGGTGTGGTTACCTTTATAGTTATTGTCCTAGGGATTCTTAAATGTGTCAGCTTATAGTTTTCATCAAATTTGGAAATTTTCTGGTCATTATTTTTACAATCTTTTTTCTGTTCTCCCCTTTCCCTCTTTTCTGGGGCTTTGATTACATATATGTCAAACTGTTTCTATCTCTAACAATTGTCCTTGTTATAGTCATTGATGCTCTATCAATTTTTCCATTTTTCTTTCTGTTCTCATTTTGGAAAGATTCTATTGCTCTCTTGAAGTTCACTGATGTGCACTGTCTTAACTACTGTTAATGCCATCATTGTACTTTAAAATTTATTTCCAACTCTAGATGTTCTCTTTCAATCTTTTAAAAATATACCTTCCAGTTTTCTTCCCATTATGTTAACCATCTCCTCTACTTTTTTGAACTGAGAGCATATTTATAATTGCTGTTTTCACGTCTTTATTAATTCCATCATCCCTGTCATTTTTAAATCTAGTTCTGTTGATTGTTCTCCTGATTATGACACATTTTCCTGTTTTTTTGCATGCCTGGTCATTTTATTGAATGCTTAACACTGAGTTTTGTGTTTTGGATTTTGTATATTCCTTTAAATAGCACTGGACTTTGCTCTCACACACAGGTAAGATTCTTTAAATCTGCTGGATCTTCCAAGACTTGCTTTTTCATTGTTAGAGTAGGTCCAGAGTAGCCTTTAACTTAGGGCTAACTTAGCCTCATTACAGAAGGCCATGCCCTTTTGATGCCCTTTATATACTCTGGCTAATGGCAACACAGACTATTCCCAACTCTGTGAGTTCCAGGAATCGTTTGGCCTGCTCCTTTCCAGTGGAGTTCTTTCTCTGGCCTCAGGTGCTCTCCTCTCGTGCATGTGTAGGTCAGGACTCATTCTGACTTCAGGAGACTTCTCCACCTGCCTTTGGAGTTCTATGCACAACTCCCACTTCTCTGGTACTCTGCCTCACAAATTATGATAATCTTCCCTCCCCAGCAATCCCCATCTTGTCCTCTCAATTCGATAAGACACCAGTCTTTATTTGGGTTCCCCATCCCTGCTCTGTACCCTGAAAACTACCTCCAGATAATAACTTGGAACAACCAGAGAAGTCAGCAGGTTTGTTTCCCACCTTTCAGTGACCACAGTCTTGCACTGCCTGTCACCCAATGCCTATAAATTGCTATTTCATATATTGTCCAGTTTTCTAGTTGCTTAAAATAGTAAGGTAAATCCAGTCTTTGTTATTCCATCACAGCTGGACAGAATATATATTCAAGTGTATAGTCAAGTCATAGTTTCTCAATTTTGTATCTTGTTGTTGCTGTTTCGAGACAGGGTCTCACTCTTGCCCAAGCTGGAGTGCAGTGGCTCATAACTCACTGCAGCCTCAAACTTCTGGGCTCCAGGCATCCTCCCACCTAGGCCTCCCAAAGTGCTGGGATTACAAGAATGTGCATGCCATTACGCCCTCAATTTAGCATCTAAAGTCTTAGTCTTCATCAAGCTCTACCTCTTTATAAACCAAACAGTATTTTTCCTCCTTTTTTCTTGGAATGTGCTCTGCTCTTCTTAGTTTGACACTAAACTCTTAATTCTTCCACCTCTTTCATTATGATTTCTGATTCTTGATTCCTCAAAGTTTTAGAAAAGTTTAGGCAAGTTTCCAAAATCCTATTCTTGCCACATTTTCTTCTACATCTGTGTAGGATCTCACCCTGTAAAATTTCAACAAGTCCCACAAATTCATTCATGACCTCTTTTGGGACTATCTCTTAACAGAAGTACTATGCAACTGGCCTTGGACTTCTTCATTCACAGAGTGGGAAGCAAGTTGAATACAAAATATAATTTCTACATTTTAAAGTGTGTGTGTGTGTGTGTGTATTTTAGAAACGTCTTCTGTCACCAAGGCAATTCAATGGCTCAATCTTGGCTCACTGCAAATTCTGCCTCTAGGGTTCAAGCAATTCTCGTGCCTCAGCCTGCCGAGTAGCTGGAACTACAGGAACATGCCACCATGCCTGGCTCTAATTTTTGTATTTTTAGTAGAAATGGGGTGTCACCATTGGCCAGGCAGGTCTCAAACTCCTGGCCTTAAGTGATCCCCCGGCCTCAGCCTCCCAAAGGACTAGGATTACAGGCGTGAGCCACCACAGTGGCTATATACTTTCATACACATACAATCAGAGGGAAAAAACAGAAGCTAATTCACTTAAAGTATTAAGAATCATGACCTATTTTATGGGTAACATTTTATTTTTCTGTATTTTCAATACACCCACATGCACACACACAGACACACACCCCTATTTTTAAAGTCCCCATTTCTAGCTCATAACTGCAGCTGTTTTTACAGGCCTGAATCTGACAACACTATTTTCAAAAGCAAATCACATATCTTCCACCTAGAGCCTGTCTTTCTCCCTCTATGCCAGTTAATGATACCCAGTCCTTCCATAAGCTTCAGAGTCATTTCAACTTGTTCTTCTTTTCCCATATCTAGTCAAAAATCCTACTGGAAACAATGAATTTCAATCCATGAAAAACAATATTATTGTAGAGGGCTCCAGAATAATGATCTCAAAGGAAAACTTAAAAGCTAGCAGAATGAAAAACCCTCCTTTTTCCACATCAAAGATGTGAGGAAAATCTGCAAGGAGGAAGCCATGACCATGGCATAGAAAGCAGCAGCTTGTTCCTGGGGAAAAGAGGTAGATTTGGAAGAGCCGTCCAAAGTCAGACAGTAGGCCAAGGTGGGAAACTGTTGAGCAGAGTCAAGAGGCTGGGGACGTGAGCCTGCATTTTGGGAGTACCCACAGAGGACAAAAGGAAAAACACATAAACACAGCTTCAAATGACACTGGGCATAAAGTTGTTTTGCTGCCCAAACTGGCATTTAATATTGGTTGAAATGAAAAAGACACACCAGCCATCAAATTTTAACTGTGTAATTAACGAGCTCTGAATAATGTCATGTCTTTTTACTTTAATGCTCTTTGGAAAATGGGTAATAAACGAACAATGTACAGAATTCAAAAGTCACAAAGTAGTATGGACCTT
>CAUYQU010068624.1:0-26266 GCA_963574635.1 Cheracebus regulus | reverse complement strand
ATATATGCATACATATATATATACACACACATATATATCTTTTTGCATGTAAAAGTGTTGAATAAAACATTTGAACAAAGCTTTAACAAAAATACTTTAGGAAATTTTGCCAAATCCCAAGCATAAAACATAAAGTTTATGTGACCTTCTATAATATGTGTGATGTTGCTTATATTATCTATTTTGATAAGTGTTTATATTCAAAAATTTTAAATGCATCAGTGTTGTCAGTGTTTGGCATTAGGATGTAAGTATGAAACCCTTGGACTCTGCCCTCAAGTAATTCAATCTTGTAGAGAAGGCATATATAAAGAAACAAACGCAATACTTGATGAGAGGGCATCAATAAATGTCTTAAACATAGTACAGCAGCAGCATAGAGGAGAAAAACAAGGTTACCAAGTAAATAACTTTTCTAGCGATTGAAAAATCCGGTAAAGATTCATGGAAACAGAATATCTGATGAGTTTTAAATGATGGGTAAAAGTCTCCTATCTGTCATTATTTATAATTTTTAAGGCACTACAACTTTTATGCTTTCTCATCCAACCTTCCAAATACATATGCATAGATACTTTATCAGATGGATAAAATTATAAACGTTTTGAGAAATGCACAATTATAGCTGAAATCTTTAAGATAGTAGTGTCTTCAAAATACCAACTAAGCTAGAGGTACATACTCAAGTTTCAGTAGGACCCGTAACAGCCTCTCCGAAAACTTGCTTCTCTGTTTCTGATAATACGCTTTTAAAAACAATGTCCTTTAGGGTTCAATGGACCATGAAATAGTTTCTGCAGAAGTACTCCTGGTGCCAGCACTGAGACAAACATTCATTTTGGCTGTCAGCTATAAGAACTTGGAAGAAATGAATCACATTTATTATGTACTGATATATTCTGACTAGATAATCCTTTTTAGTTGGAGGCACTATAAAAGCAGTGCAGATTACTGTTAGTGAAACAGTAGAAAATAAAATTCAGTTGAGCTGCAACAGTTTTGCTTCCAATTTCATAGCTGAATAATTTCCTTTATAGACCTCTATTTAAAAGTTTTGCTGGCAATGAGTATATTATTAAATAAATAATTTATGATATAGTAAACTCAGATAAATCAATGAACCTTCAAAATGACAATTTTCTATGTTTTCAAAATGTGATGGTTCTGTTATATATTCCACAGTTCAGTTAAGTAACTTAATTAATAAGAATTCACATTATTATTATCATGAAGGTGTAATTATAGGTAAATTTTTAAAACCTTTTTTTGGGAAATGTTAAATAAACATCATTTGCATTTATGACTATGAAAATAAATCCCAAATATTGACTTCTCAGTATTCTAAAATATTAAAATGATAAACTATTTTCTATTTATTAAAATAATAAACTATTTCCAATCTTTAAATAAGTGGTAAATGTGATTAGAAGGTAAATAAAAGAAGACTAGATTAACTTCTTAAGAGTAAAGTTTGGATAAACTTTTCAGGAGTGAGTGTAGATATTTTAAACACAGCAAAGTAGCATGTTGACCTGATTTTTATTTTTCAAAAGAAAGAGAGACACATTTAGTTGTACTTTGTATTATAAGAGGTGTTTTAGACATTTGTTAAACTTCTTCATTTTAAAATTGAAATTTCTTTGTCAATGTAGCACTATTAAGAATAGCAAAGACATAGAATCAACCTAAATGCCTATCAATGATAGACTAAATAAAGAAAATGTGGTACATATACACCATGGAATACTATGCCACCATAAAAAAAGAATGAAATCATGTCCTTTGCAGGCACATGGATGGAGCTGGAGTCCATTATCCTTAGCAAAGTAACACAGAAACAAAAAACCAAATGTCATATATTCTCACACTTAAGTGAGAGCTAAATGGTGAGAACACATGGAAACAGAGGGGAACAACACACACGGATGCCTTTAAAAGGGTGGAGGGTGGAAGGATGAAGAAGACCAGAAAAAAATAACTAACAACTAATGGGCTCTAGCCTTAATACCTGGGTGATGCAATAATTTGTACAACAAAACCCCATGACACAAGTTTACCTAGGTAACAAACCTGCACTTGTACCCTGCACTTACAATAAAAGTTTAAAAAGTAAATGTTTAATTAAAGGCAATATTTGTCATCTCTCTTCCTGATTTGAAGCACACCCTGTGCTATATTTATTCTAGTCATGTGTGAAATATCAATGGAGCTTAGAATGGCACCCACGTATTCTGATCTGAAATGAGTAACGTAGATGTGTTTCTACCTAGTGCTTCGGCCATTTTCATAGCAACCCTCTCAGACTGTCTGAAGTTGCAGCAGTATAGACAGACTCACTCCTCATCTTGATATATGCTCTAAGGTGGATTCAGAGAGCAATGGCAGCATTATGAAACTTATTCAAATGTTTTGTCTGTTAAAGCCAATAGGAAACTAATCTGTATAATAAAAGTTTTTTGTCTGATTGTTTCTTTATTTGTTATTACCTCCTTGGAAAATAGCTGGATGATTTTAAACCAAATTTTGGAGAGTAAGTTTGGGATAGCCTAGTTTGGAGTGCACACTATGTGACACATTGAACATTACTTTGGAGACTTCAGACAATGCATCAGAAAGATAACCCCTCCTCAAAGAAGCCGACGTTGACAGTCACATGCACAGCTGTGCAATGAGTAGTAGCAGAATCAACTTATTTCACAATGGCTAATGGTTACTATAGTTTATGCGAGTGAGGCCCAGTAATCCAAAGTAACACACTTGATATCACTTTCATAAATATGCCTTTCAATTAGTCCTATGGATATTAATTTCTTCGAACTAAGGAATGGGTTCTAATGAAAGGAAGTAAGTATACTTAAACATCTCTTAATTCATACATGTGTGTATATATAATATATTACTATGACATGTTCATAAACTCCAGCATATGAGGATACATTCCATATTTCATCAAACTTGAGGTAGTACATCTATTTTTTACTTATCACAAGAAAAACTGTTTTGTAATTAAACAATAATGTAATACTTTCTTATTTAAACATTTTAATATTATGCATTTGGGAAGATATATTTACAGTTCACATAGATATAGATTTTTTTAAATCACATACCTTCATTTTGCATATTATATTAATTTCTTACTGTTGCCATAATGAATTGCCACAGACTTAATTGTTTAAAACTACATGGATTTTTCTTACAGTTCTGGAAGTCAGAAGTCCAAAATAGGTCAGCAGGGCTGTGTTTTTCCGGAAGCTTTAGGGGAGGATTTATTTCCTTGCCTTTTTCAGCTTCTAGAGGCTGCTGTATCCCTTGATTCACAGACTATTCCTCTATCTTTATAGCTTTCGGCAGAGTATCTTAAAATTTATCTCCCCTTCCTTCACTGTTTCTTTCCCCCTGTCCTTCCTTCTCCCCATCACTTCTCTCTCCACATTTAGATTGGGTTGTTTCATCACATCAACTCCTCTGAGTCTGATCCTCCAGCCTCCCTCTTTTAAGGAAGGACATTTGTCATCACATTGGGCCCATATAGCTGATCCAGGATAATCCTCTGTCTCAGAATCCACCTGATCACATCTGCAAAAATCTCCTTTAACATTCAAGGTACCATGTGCACAGGTTTTTTGAACTAGGATGTGGACATCTTTGAGTGCTATTATTTTACGTGTCACACATATATAAAAGGAAAGATAGAAGTGAAGTAAGTTAATTATGTTTTAGCTAAATTTTCATATAGAGTTTAATTTTAAAAATGTTTACTTATAGAAAATATAAAAATTAGAGTACAATAACATATTACAAAGTAAACACCTGAGGCATGACACACATAAAAATGAATTATTGCTTAGAAAAATCAAAAAGTTTCTCTTGTGCCGTCTCTGACGTATCTGAATCTATTCTTCCTCCTTCCATCCCCAAAGTAGCCACTTTCCTGAATTATAAGACTTTTTTTTTTTAGTTTTATCTGTTATGAAATTGAATAATATGGCATGCACATGTATGTGCATGTAGCATGTGTATGTGTATGGATGGTTTCTTTTGCTTAAAATTGTATTTTTGAAATTAATATATTTTATGTATATGCTGTAGTTAATTCATTTTCATCACAATATTCCACTGATAGAACATAGCGTATTTTAATTTTTTGTTCTGTAGTGGATGAACATTTTGATTGTTTCCTGTTTGAGAATATTATAAATAATGTATTTTTAAGTAGTTAATTGCATGTTTCTTGGGACATAGGGCCATTCATTCCCTATAACTTTCTACTCTATGTGTTCTATCACTGAAGGATTGGTTTTTCCTAAAATGACACACAGTAATATTTCAGGTCCCATTTGTTTTTTACAGAAAGCCACTCCCTTTGAAGAGGTAAAATCTATGTTTTCTATCTTTGAACCTGGACATGACAGTGTTTTGTGACTGCTTCGACAAGCAGAATGTAGTGTAAGTAATTCTGCACTACTACAGAGGCTGTATCATAAAAGAAGATGTGACTTCAGCCTATTTCTGTTTTTCCAATAGATTTCCCTGAAACCCATTCACCATACCATGGAATAAGCTCATTCTAGTCCATAGAGAGAGACTACCTGAAGAGGCTCAAGTAGAAAATAATGGAGATCTCCAGCCAAGGGCCAATATAAATCTCCAGATAAGTAAATGAATGAGCTTTCAGATGATTCCAGTCGCCACCCTTTGTGTCTTTCAGATGAAGCCCGAGACATCATGATGCAAAGACAGTCTTCTTCTCTATGCTCTGTCTAAATCCCTTACCAGGAGAGTCAGTGAGTATCACATTACTAAGTTGTGGATAATTTAAAGAAGTTTTTTTCGTTTTTTTTTTTCTTTTTTTTTCTTTTCTTTTTTTTTTTTGGCAGTCATAGTATAGTATGTGCAATGCATAATTCCTTTCTCTGAATTGATTTAGCTCTTTGGACATTAAAGTTTAAGTGGGATTATTATCAATGCATTCTCTTTTATTCCTAACTTTTCTAGTAATGATGTTTTAAACTTTCGAAGAAACTTAAGTAAGCAAACCCCACTGGGTATGGTATTGTTCCCTGTTACTTGAGAGGCGAGGTTGAAGGACAGCTTGAGCCTGGAGCTGGAGGCCAGCCTGGGCAATGTAGGGAGACCTTGTCTTTAAAACAATTTTTTTTAACAAAAGAAAATCTCAAAGGAGGCTTATAGTAAATGTTACAATTATTTAGATTCCATAAGAGATAAATTATTTTGAGCTATGTTACTTGTGGGAAAAAAAGCATTTTAATCATGTAAAGAAAGCATTGAACATGTTTTGCTCATAAGTTTTTGCCACAGAGAAGATCTCGAGGAATTTTGGAGAAAATAATTATTTTGGATTCTTCCATCTGTTTCTTTTGGCTTTTCCAAAAATTTCTAAAACAATTAGACATTCTTTTTATTATTAGAAAACAAGCCATTATTTAAAAATGCTTATTATAGCAAGAGGCAAACTTTCCAAAGTAAGAAACAGTCAAACATTCAAACAAAGAAACTTGTACTCTAAATGAAATTATGTGGAGAGAGACAAGAACTTTAAAATAATCAATTTTATAATCCAGGACAAATTATTCTTGAATCTATGCTGTATATATATTTTAATATTAACTAAGCTTTAAGAATAGTCTGAATAATTTTGGTTTAAAATGGCATAGGAAACACATTTTTCTGGTCTCTTACCCTGAAACCAGCTGAATACACTGAAAAAAACAAAGCAAAGCAAAGCAAAATCAACAACTATAAAACAAAACTATAGCTTCAATGAAACTAGAAATCTGGCACAATCTTGACTACTGTAGCACTGGAAGAGGTGCTGAGTGCTCAGGAGAGATCCTCGAACATTACTTTAGCTCTATTTGGTACTTTACCACAGAAACAGAAGTTATGGGGCTAAAAGAAGAAACTTTTAATCATATCAGCTTTGCCAAAAGCAGGCTGTAAATGTGTCAGACTGTTGCGTAGTGGCGGTCAACTAAGACATTGTTACAGAATAAAACAAAATGATAACTAAGTTCTATCCTTGAAAGCCCAGGAGATCCCCTGTTAGTCAGCAACAATATAATCAGTCTTCTCTTTCAAAGACTTCCATTTCAAGATGGAATCTTGGGCATATGGTAAAACTTTCACCTTGCTCAAAACACATGACATTATAAAATAAAAACATACAACTCAATGCTTAACTTGAATTAAGCAAAGAAGAACAACTTTGTGGAACAGACTAGAAGAGAACTACACTCAGAGGCAGGCTACTTGCAAAGGTGTTGGGACCGGACTCTGGGATTATTATGACAGTCTTGGATCGCATGGCTCACAAATTGTGAAAGTGGACGGAAGCTTCTGTGGGACATACAGGAGGTAGCATAGGTCACCATTTCATATATAAACAGCAAAGGGGGAAACAAGGAAAACAAATTATAGAAAAAAGCCACATGAAGAATGTTATAATCTCCAAACTGGTGAAAATTATGAACAAATATTTATTTTTGAAATTAAAAATGTCAAAATAGTCTCGAAGAAGCACATGCTAAAGGTGAAATAAAGGCAACATACCAAAATATCCAAATCACATCAAAAGACATGAAGAATGAATGGTTACTCTTATGTTTATTAAAACAAGCAAAATAATGCCACAGGTGTTATGTGTGTGTGTGTGTTCATGTGTGTGTGTGTGGTGGGGGGAGTTGTGTGACAATATGTTATAAAAGAACAGATGCATGGGCTGAATACATTAGGATAGCTGTAACGACGTATTCTGTAGAGGGAAGAGATGAAGTTGGAATGAGATGATGAAAATCAGGGACTTCATCTAAATACATATATATGTATATTTATACACGCACATTTAAACTTGAGGCAATATAAAATTTGCTAGCATTTGTTAAGTATGGATGATAAGTCTATATCCCTTATATTGGTATGTTATTATTATGTTATTTTTTTCAAAAGGAAAACTATCATGAAAAATTTTATTCATCATAAAATGGCAGGTTTACTTCAATATTAGAATGTGTAGTAACATTATTCAATGTATTAATCACTGCTAGAAACAACAGTATTATTTTCATATTTAGCAAGAAAAGGTCTTTAGTGAAATTAGCCTTCATTCTGATAAAAAAATTCCTAATAAAATATAAAGATATATGGACTTAGGCAACATCATTAATCAATATCTTGAGTACTAATGAAATTTGAAATTTTCCCATTATTTACAAGAACAAGACAAGAAAAATCTGTATTACCAGTTTTATTTAATTTGTCCTGGCAATGATAGGACTGAAATTGAAAAGTAAAATAAATATGTGGCTAAAAAAGCAAAAAAAGAATTTACAAAATTCTTAATATTTTCAGATGATATGATTTTATATCTGAAACCTCCAAAGAATTACCAGAAAATCTAGCATAAACAGCTAGAGAATTCAGTAATAGCTCATTATATAATTAATACAAAAGAAAATGAGATTTTAATTCCTCAGAAGGTCAGAAAAATCAAAGAAGTGTCTTCCATAAAAATTGTCACTTTTTAATAATGCTGAATCTCTGCCTTCCCTTCACGGCTACAAAATTAAAATGATAAGAACAAAGAGTGTGCCTTCGTGTTCACTGAAACGACCCCTGTTGACAACAGGGTACTGGGTTTATAGCATATAATTAGACATGTTTAAAGAATGATTGAATAAAAGAGTGATTATTGAATGATGATCCTCTCACTTTTTCATACTTATGTAATTTACATTACTTAAACAAATTATATAAAAGACTTCTTTATATAGCTTCCTCTCAAAACATTTTTCTTATATTTCTGTGCTTCTTATAGATAGAGGATTATGTAATCCATTTGCTCAGGCTGCTACAAATTTTAGAGTTTTTATTACCATTCTCATCAGGGGCTTCTATTTATAATAGTTAATATTTCTATCTGTATCTATATCTATCTATATCTACATCTATATCTATATATCATCTATCTTTTTCTCTCTCTTTTTTCCTTTACTCCGTACTCCAGCTAATTTTTCACTTAAGCAGTATTGATGACTTTTGGATATTTAAGACCATATATTTAGCACATATTGTATCCTTGTTCTGTTTATCTCTCCGACATGATAGTGGGGGCAGGGCAACCTTCATGCAGCAAGAGGCTTGATTTGCTGCAATTTACATCCACTCACAGGAGACACCAGAGAGTTGCTACATTTTCCCAGATGTGGTTTCTTTTAGGCAGAGATGTCAACTAGTTAGTAGAACATGCGTACTGCCATATGGTTACTGGAATACAGGATTTATTAATCACATTGACAGACCATGGTAGGTTAAGTAATAAGGGTTATATATCCCATGTGTTCTCCTATATTTGGATTTATATTTACAAAAATTTAAGGCCTGTATCTCTTCTCTTTTTATTTTAACAAGGTTTTGGTAACTTAGTTTTTCTGGAGTAATTCTATCCCTATGCTGACCTATAATGTAACCTACTTCGACACCCAGAGTGGGCATGCACATTCATCTCCGTGTGAACAAATCACAATGCTTTGTGCAGTGGTTTTACCTTCTAGTTAGTCTATCCTGTTTAGCATCTACAAAGTTTGTCATTGGTTATAATCTTAGTGCTAGCTTGTTTTCTTTTAGGCATATACTATCCATACAATGCTTATTGGTCAAAATTATTCAAACAGAACTTTGCTAATGATTATGATAGGCTCCAGCTGGATTTAACATCACGTATTTCAAAATTGTTAATTGTTCTTTGTTTCTATGTTTTGATGAAAGCTTTTTCCTTTTATTTATGTAATCTTAGATTTACTTTTATAATTTATTTTATTTCTAGCAATTTTTCTCTAGCAATGTGTTTTACAAATACTATAAAAACAGTAAACAAAATGACTGAATTTATCTCTAGCAATGTGTTTTACAAATAATATAAAAACAATAAACAAAATGACTCAATCATCCCGCCTAAGCCAGCTTTCATTATAAATTTTTATCTGCTATTACATATACTGATTTTTTTTTTCATTTTCCTAGATTCAAAAAGTCATACTAGCACTTAGTTCTTTACCTGTGAAGCTGTAAAATAATGTAGATTCTATTTCTGCACATTTTCTTTTTCTGTTTTCTCTTATGTGACCCAAGTTGAAGATCTTAAGGTTCTAACTGGAGACATTTTAAGCCAACCAACATGCTATATTGTTCTTCCTAATGTATGGGGTTATTCATACAATTTAGGTTCTCAGAATCCTAATAACTGCTTATTGCTGACAAATTAATGACAAGAAATTTTGATAAAGATGGTTTTCAATTTATCTTAATTACTTCTTCAAACATATCACTCCCTCTTGAAGCATATTACTCCCTACCTATGAGAGATAATCCAGAGTGCTTTATTCACTGTATTTCAGATTACCCTGCATATTTTTAGCTCCACCATTTTGCTCGTGCTACTTTTATTCCTAGAATGTTGTATGCCATATGTTCTTTTGAAAAAGCACATTTGTCCTTCAAAGTCCTTCTCAAGTGCATCTTCTGTAATGTAGCTTCTCCTGCATGGACTCTGCCTCAGCTAGATACTGAAGAAAATCAACGTTTTGACTTTTCTCTTTGTGCCCCTCTTATGGCTTGAGTTGATATATTACTAGTAATTGATAAAAAAAAGTAGTACGATTATGCTCTACAGCCATTCTAGAGGATGGCCCTTCTAATGAAGAGTGTAGATCTTTGGCTCAGATTTCCTTGGATCCCTTTTATTGTTTCTATGCTCTCCTTTCCTCTGTTACTCCCTCCTTGGTTTGCTTTCTCTTCCAACAGCTAGAATTTGCAGCTCTTTACCAGAAGAGTGCCCTCCAGCTGCTGGAGCCTGCTTTTCCAAAGGTACCAGAGAGCTATAAGTCTCTCTGAGTTAGAGCCTATGGGAGAAGGTTTAGCCAATGACCAAACTGATGCTAGAGTACTAAAGTCCAGCTCCCCAACTCAGAGCAACTAAGGCGATGTTAAACGGGAGTTTCCCCCACAGGGTCATGCTGAGGCTGCCTTTTGCAGGAGTTTGCCTGTACCTTGCTTGGTTTTACCTCTTTGTCCTGCTTCCTCCACCTCTTTACCAGGTTTCCCTGAGAACTCTTCCTTAATAAATTATCATAGCCAAATAAATGCTCATCTCAGGGTCTGCTTCTGGAGAATCTGCCCTAAGTCTACCCCATGAAAGCTACCCAAGTTATTTCTCTGTTTATTATAACTAGTTACAACTAGGGGGATAATTTGAATTGTTTAAGTTTGGAAATACCAAGTGCAAAATACTATTTCCCTAGTATTCTGAAGAAGTTCTAATGTACAATTGCTTTGGGCCTAGTTTTAAAACCCCCTATGGGAGTTTAAAAGAGGCTTTTGAAGGAGAAAATGTTAAAATTTATCGTTTATATTTGTGATAACTGCAGGTAGACATGCTTACTCATGTAAGCACATTGTTATAATGACTGTGATGGAATTGGCTGTAGTTTGTGCCCGTGGCTTGAAGAGTTTGAATTCCCTTGGGCTATTAGAGTCTGGAATTTGATTAGTGTGGGCTGCAGTCTAGTCCCTTATCAGCTATTTCTGTAACACATCAGTTCTGTGCCATTCGGCAATGCCTTTGCTGGGAAATAATTCTGACAATCTGGTCTATTTTAAATTTATCAAATAATTGTATGCAGGCCAGTCTTGGTGGATTTTCCACTAAAATGCTCCATATTTTCTTCTTGACAAGCTTCATCTCACTTTCTGTTAAGTTGTGATAAGCAGCCAGTGTCTGGCTAAGAGGCCATGAATTGTATTTTCAGTACGGAGGGCTCTATCAAAATACCCACAGTAAAGAATGGGGTTTGTAGAGGACCTTTAAACTCTGTCTTTCTCAGAGATCCTATGGATATTGCTAAGTCAGTCTCCATTATTTTTATTTCTTTGTTCCTTAAGCCAAGTATTTCTGCTATATTTCTCCTCACAATTCTTATTGTCTTTAATAAAATGCCCAGTTACAAGATACTTGTACAAAAGAAGACAGCAATAATTCTAGGCATATCATTTTATCAATTACCTGTGTTACTTTACACATACACGGCACTATATTAGTTTGCCCCACATTTGTCATTTCATAGTTTGCTTTCCAGACTGACAATTATTCTGACTGTTTTTTTTTCTTGCTTTTTTTTAATTCTAAAATGACCTGAGTTCTTTTTTACTGTTATAAACTGTCTTTACTTCCAATAGGAATTTTACTCATGTTTGGAAACTAGCAGTTATAACTAGAAGAGCCAAAGTCAAAGGTCTTTGCTCTTTATACAAGTACAAAATGAACTGAAACAACATACTGATTTAGAAATTGTTAATTTATTATAATTTATAATAATTATATTTTCACGTGCAAAATATTCATCTGCCAGTTAAAACCATTTTTCATGACTATTTTGATGCATTTGAAGGATACGTTTTGTATTCTTTAATAAGGTGTAACAGTTAAGCAAGTATCATAATAATTTTCACTGCTTAGTATAGCCTTAGGACGATGTAACCCAGAGAGAAACTTCTGCTTCTGACAGAACAGCCTTGGGAGAAAGGGGACAGATCAGTTAAATGTCGGTGTCTTAGTCTGTTCAGTGTGCTATAACAAAATACCATAAACTGTGTAGTTTGCAAGTGACAGAAATCTGTTTCTCACCGTTTTGGAGTCTGAGAAATCCAAGGTGAAGGAGTGGCAGAGTTCGCATCTGGCGAGAACAGGCTTTCTCACAGATCGTGCCGTCTCGCTGTGTCCTCACATGGTGGAAGGGACAAGGGAGCTCGCAGAGATGCTTTTTATAGGAGCACTAATTTCATTCATGAGGGTTCTGCTTTCATAACTTTATTGCTTCCCATAAGGCCTCACCTCCTAATTATTGTCACCTTGGAGGTTCTGATTTTAACATGTATTTTGGAGGGACACAAACATTCAGAATACGGCAACTGTTTTTTTCTATAAAGAATTGATATTGGGATGGATGTAGGGGTAATACCTCAACACATGAGCTCTGCTTGTGGAGATATGTCAACGTGTAGTTATGTGTAAACTTTTCTTTAAAATGCCACCCTGAAACCTGATAATACTACTCTAGTCCTACCAATGGGAGAATGATGAAGATCCAGATAGTTCAGCCATAAGCTAAAGTACCTCCAGGGAAGCATCTAAGAGCGCAGACTCCTAAGAGCCTTCACATGGAAGTCAATAGTGCCATTGCTATGTTGCTATGTTTCTGTGCTTTATATACCTCCTTGTGCTTCTCAGTCTGAGATCTTGTAACTTCATTAGTTCTGCCCACAGCATAACTGAATTAAACTTGGCCATCTTTACTATTTTGCTTAAGAGATGCAATCCTAGAGTGTTTGAATTTAGCAAGCTTACTCTTGACCCAAAGTATGCAATACAGAATCATAGAGTTCCCTGAAAAGTCTCAGCTGTATCAGTACCATCAAACCTGATACTCTCCTGTCTTTCAAAGCCCACACTCCCTCCTAGTTACCCACCTGCCACATGGGACACTCTGGACTATCCTTCCTTGCTGCTCTGGTGCATTTTCTTATGTGACCCACTGGAGTCCCCATTCTCCAGTGCCCAGGCATTTCTGCCTGAGAAAACTGGGCTGAAATGCTGACAAAGGCAGTTTTTTTCCATTCTAGTTAGTAAAATTAACTCCCTTCTTGTATGATACATACTTGAAAACAGCCATGAACAGAGTTGTATGGCAGCACAAAAGAAATAGCAATTCTTAATCAGGAGTGGGGAAGATCAAATAGAATCTTCTAAAAGGAGATTATTTTGAAATGGCACTAAAATGATGAGGAGGATTTAGGGATCTAACTGGTGAACAGAGGATAGGAGAGAAAATTCTATAATTAAAAAAAAAACAACGCTTTCTAGATATAGACTGCTCCTGAAAAACAAGACATTGTGACTCAAAATCATAGGTTGGTTCCCACTAGAAATAGATCCTGAGTTGGAGATTGGCTGTGGGAGATTTATTGGGAGGAGCTGCCAGGAGCAATATCACTGAAGAGAGAGGGAAGCAGGACTGGGCAGAGGGAAAGTTGAAGGGTGATGACATTGCAGCAGAAGCCTCAGGAGATTGCTCAAATCCCAGGGCTGGATGCCCTTCAGAGTTGTCCCTGATCAAAGCAAGTGGGATCAGCCTCTGTATAACCACGCTGACCTGTCATGTAATGTGGGCTGCCTCTGAGGAGAGAGCATTGTATGAGCAGGGCAGCTCCCTTCCAGAAGGCAATGACTAGGGACAGCATGGAGAACAAGACCCAAACTCCTGAAAAAAATCTGGGTGGCTGACCACAGTACAGATTACACTCATGGTGGAGTTCAGACACTTGTTAGTTGTCAACTTTGACAGCAGATACCAGCTGTGTTCCTTTTGCTCTGACTAGTGAAAATGTAGACTGTAATGTAACTATATGTACTAGTAGAGCTGATGGTCAGTTTTGCTAAGCATTAGAAAATTAATCATGTTCAAAAAAGCTTATGTTAATTTTCTGAACATATAATTGAAAATAATGCCTAAACATTTTCTTGAAAAGTAACAAGTAAAAGAAAGGACATCATTCTCTCTTTTCCATGGTTTACAATTTTGAAAGCTTATGACAATTGGCTGGAGGACTTTAGACTCTGATTAAGCATATTTAGGTTTATTCTTCTAAGGGTAGAGAAATGGTCTAGATGACCTATTTGTGACCAAGCCACTGAAATTTTACCTTGTCATTTAATTAAATCTTATGTTAATTGAATCAGTCACTTTTGAGAAATGCCAAATGCTAAGTGTTGCTTTTCTAACATGAATACTATATTTAACACAATAAGGTCACAGGTCTAAAATTATGAATAGACCTGTAATGGATTCGTTAATAATGTAACATTATCAAAAGTTAATATTTCTAAACATCATGTATCCCCACTTAATTTTTTATATCACTAAGCAGTAGATTGCTTTACATTACAGATTTCATGCTATAGTAATTGCAGTAATTAAACTTATTGAAGCTTGACTCAGTATAATGTGTAAAGATATATGAATAAACATAAGTTTTGTCATCTTGTCACATGAAAGATGCATACCCTTTATTTTAGAAGAGTGGGGCAGTTTATTAGAAATGTTTTTATTTTTAAATGTGTATTTTGAGAGATAGAAAGAGTAAAAAGAATTTAACTAGTTAAGAGTGAAAAAGTGTATTAATTGTTCAGTAACATTTGTTCTGTATTTAACTACAAAAATTAAGGAGAATACTGGAAATACTTAGAAAAACAAAACAAAACAAAACTCTTACTGTATTCAAAATGTGTCTGGAGGGCAAAAGAGGAAAAAAATAGTTTAAATGCATAGCGAATCCCCATTTGTAAATCTGAACTGCCTGTTCTATTAAGTAACTAAATCGGATGCATTTCCCTTCACGTTCAATTTGCCAATCACACTTGTCCCAGCGTTTCAATGAAGATAAATTACAACTCTTGATAATCAGTTAATTGGTAATTTGCTCATCCATCTTTGTAGTGTGCTTTATCCTCTATGTTGTTTACTACATTATTCTTTCCTTATTTTCATTTCAGAATATGGGAAGCAAATTTGGAATAAATATCAGCTCTGAAGTCCCCTAGTAACATATATGCCAAGTGGTTTTTAGTGCTCAAAAAACTTAATTTAATTTAGAAGTGAGTGAGGGAAAGGCAGGATAACATGAAATAAGACCCATCCAAAGTACAGGTAAAACTGTAATACTGAAAACGTGTAAGATTAATAGTGAAAAATCACAGAGGAAGAACACACTTTCTACTTACAAGAAGTATTCTCGTCATGGACAAGTTAGTTTGCTACTCTAAACTTTAGCTACATTGTATCAGCCAGTATTCTTAAATTCAAGCAAGAAAAACACTTTTATTAGTTAAAAAGAAAAAACACACACACCCATTAAAGGGTACTACATAGTCAACTGACACTCAGGAGGACTAGAGAATCGGATCTGGAGGCTTTCCAGTAAGGACAAATGCCCATATCACATCACTTAGCTTCTCCAACAAAGACTACATTGATGATTCTTCAGGCACACACAGCACAGTTCATACCAGGGATGCTGTGCGTCTGATGTCAAAATCTCCATCATGGACATCAAAATCTCCATCTCAAAACTTGATACATTATTTACGTCTCAATCATATAATGGTTCTTTTAGGACTCCTACTTCTTCATGCAACTTTTCTAAATCAAAGTCTTAAGCAGTTGCATTTTATTGGTACAAATTAGATTATGTGCCTATGCCTTGTGTTCAAGAAAGCCAAGACAAAGTGTTTCTAGCTTCCTTTGGACACATCAAACTTAATTATATAAATGTCTTAAATTTGAAATAGAAATGTGTTAAAAAATGATGGTTACTATAAAATATGATAAATATTTATACATTAATGTCCCCTCAGTGTCAATATACAACTTTTTTCTATTCTATTTTTAAACAAAAAACGTGATTCTATGAAATTTAATACAAGTCTCCTTGGAAAAGAACAAGAATATACTCACTTCCAGAAATGTTGAAAACGCTAAGTTCCAGTGCATCTACCACCAGGTACAAGACAGCGATATGATGTCCATTCCTACACTAACCTCTTGTAAATCCCATATTGATATCCTATAATCTATCATAAAATTTAAAGCAAATTTTCAAAACTAACCTTATATCAAGAGGTATAGAAAATGGAAGGAGAAAAACAAAAGAAATCAGTTAAAATATAAAATTTATAAAGCAAGAATAGATATATATTTAAGCAAGAATAGATATATGTTTAAGCAATTAAAGTCCTCATTTTTGAAGATCGTTTTGAAGCTCTTCTATATAACTTCCTTTCTCCACTATGCATTTTATGTTTCCTTTGCCTTTAGCTAGGACTTCAGCTTATCCAGAACTTTTATTGTACACTGGAACTCAAACATTAATTCAGCATCAAGCTTGAGTGATCTTGCCTGTCAAAGTTTGCCATAGGATTCTCTCAATGTTTACATGGAAGCACTAAAAGACACCTTAAAAACACACTAAATTCCCAACATGCATCTCCATTGGAAAGCAATAAGACCATTTCTGTATGAGCAGGATCAATCAGTGCATCAACATTACATGTCATTTTTTGGCCCATTTTCTATGTTATGAGAGGCCCATTAATAGCAAGTTTGACTTCCAAGTCAATGGAATCAATATTTTTTTCACTAGCAGGAGATATTCCTTCCTTGGGTTCTGGGGAAGAGACCATATTATGAATTTACTATATTGCTTCCTCTTCCAAGGACCACAGGAAGACATTTTCTATCTTTTTTTTTTGGCAGTTTGGCTAGAGCCATGTGACAGACCTTTGGTTAATATAAGTTGGTGTATAAGAAGTATAGCTTTTTCCAGATGTGGTCCTTAAAACAATCTTACTTGAAGCTGCAGATTTCTTTACTTCTTCAATGGAATTTAAGACCCTGTATTCTTGTTGTAGTTAGAGACCCTGTATTCTTGTTGCTCATGGGAAAGACAGCCTGATCTGCATCAGACTATAATGTATGTATGTGAAATAAATCATTGTGTTATGCCAAACAGATATAAGAATTTAGTTTTTACCATAATATAAACTGCCATAACATTACTTTTTATGGTGCTAAAACTTCTAACTCAGAGGAATTCAAAAACATAAAGATACAATATAGTTTCAAATGGGTCAGACAAGTGACATTCTAATTTCCAGTCCTTTGCTCCTGGATCCACATATTTTGACTATGAAGGAAAAGTATTACATTGTTCATTAGTTTCAAGTCAATTTCACAATACAGATAATGCCTCTAAGCTGATAATGCAGGTTAACTTTAATAGATAAGTCCATCAATTTTACGTACCTAGCACTTTTAGATATAAGGAGCACATGTTAATAAGTGAATCCAATGAATAAGAACCATTGAGTTATATCATCATTTATGTCAAATAATTTATTTGGTGAAACTATAAGGTATTTTGTGTTGGTGAATAAGATACTCAGTAAGTCCATAGATGCTCTTGTTGGCAAAAGCAAAGCAGGCAGATAATGTAAATCCAAGTCCAAATCAGTATCAAATAACAAAAACAGATATCTAGAAGAAGTCAAAGGTAATTAGCCATGCCGAATGATTGGCTGGTACCATGAAATATGTTCTCATCTGAAGTTAGCAGAATGTGTTATTAAGGCTGGTAAGTTGGTCACTTGGCAATAGTAATAGCCAGACAAGGCTGAGTTAGAGGATGTCCTAATATTTGAGCCCATGTATAAACTCATTTCCACTATCATGGCCATTCTGTTTATGAACCCATTGGCTACACACTACTCTGCTGAGGAAAAAGACCGATATTCACACTGGACCATTTCGGATACTTGACTGTTGAGAGCTGCCCCTGTGTTAGGAAAAATATTGTTGAGCATTCACATAGGAGAAAGTATTATCATTTGCTGGGCCCTTTCTGAGAGATGCATCTATATAAATTTCTATATAATTCTGTCAGCATTCTAGCAAACCAGCTACTTTCAAAACAATAAATATATTGCGAAACTATGAGTTATTGCCCATGAGTCAGTATAAACAATGGCATGTTCTTTTGGAATTTATAGCTACTGAGACTATTTTCCTTCTCCACTTTCATTCAGAGCTACCGCTGAAGGATAGTGTTCTCCTGGCTATGTACATTGGCTTATGATGTCTCTAGAATGTGACACAAAGCTGACTAAATCAGACAGAATTTTTCAGTTAATCTCCTATGAGGCCATTGGAGTTAGTTGAGAAAGGAATGTCAGTGAGAAAAAAAATAGGCATACTGGGGATTTGAGCCAAATTACTTGTGCCTTTGGGCCTTGCTGGAAACTTCTATCTGATGATGAAATGCTGAACATGCTTAACTTTGTGAATTGGTAGATATGGTGGCATAAAATTCATGATAAATGGCTGAACTTGCTGATTATCTGTTATTCCAAGGTCAAATATTTGATCTCTACCATGGTACAGCAATAAGACATGTTTTGTTCCTCAAAAGGTAATTTGATTTGGTGAAAAGGCCTTGGATTTCCTCCAAAATCATGAGGGCCTCCACTCTTATTCTCATCTCTATAAATTCTGCAGGCGTCATAAAATACCTTCGTCCTTTATAGATATTTGTAGTAAAATTGGGTATATTGGTTTATAAACATTAAAGAGAAGAATCTCTTGCATCATAGACTGAGTGGTTTTGCTCTGACCTCTACTTAATGCTAGAAGCCAATCAAAGCTTCTGTAAATGTGCTAAACCATTGCATCCACAGGTAGTATGTCATGCCTTCAAAATACAGAAGATTAACAAACACTATTCCTCTCTCCCGTGGAATGAAGAGGTGAAAGGTTGGCCAAGAACCAGAGAACTGATATAGCTTTGAGGTTAAAAACAATGAAAAGGTACTGCTCTCCTAGTAAGATGGGTTTAGTAGAAGGAGACACTACTGTCATTTTCTGGTCATTAAGATAAAAAGAATATAATCGAGCTTAATTCTGATAGTTCAATCTCTGATAAGTTTTTAATGCAAGAAAATTAAAGTTAATGCTGGAGTACAGAAAAAGTAACCTGAGATGAAGTATTATAAAAAATATTTTTAAACGATATGAGATTATTATAAATATATTAGAAAAAACTGATGATTTGATACAGAAATAATTGAATGACTCAAGTTTAATCTAACACCATAAAATCCTCATTGTATGACTACTTGTTGGTGTTATTTAAACTCTTCAAGATCCAATCATCTTATTTGTGAAACAGTTTTAATGCTAACAAATATTATAAATATTAAACGTTTCACTTATTTTTTAAAGTATGATGTAATCTAGCAGATTAATGTTGAGGAACTTTACAAAAGAATGATCATTTTTTATAGGTTTCTGCATCAATCTATATAGTTTTGATATGATTAACTTTGCTTCTCTTACTTTACTCTTTCTATTATTCCTTATAACCAAATATTTAATTGTTTCAGAAATTTCAGAATCCTACATAAACATCTATAAGGCAAGGACAATGAACTACAATAAAAGTCAGAAAATGAATCTGATTGAATGTTATTTTAAATTTTTTTAGAAGCTTGCTTTTAATTTAACAGAAACAAATTCAGTGAAGATGAACAAGTATTTTGTAATTAAATCATCTGTCTCCCAGAAGATACAAAGGATAAGGAAGAGATAATTCCAAAGAAAACAGCCACTTTCCTGGTACATATTCCTTGAAATCAGCATGCATTTCTTTTTCTATTCTTTTTCTTTTGAGGAACAAAACATGTCTCACTGCTGTGCCACGGTAGAGATCAAACATTTGACCTTGGAATAACAGATAATCAGCAAGTTCAGCCATTTATCATGAACTTTATGCAATTCTCCTGCCTCAGTCTCCCGAGTAGCTGGGACTAAAAGGGCGTACCACCACACCCAGACAATTTTTTGTATTTTTAGTAGAGACGGAGTTTCACAGCGTTAGCCAGGATGGTCTAATTCTCCTGACCTTGTGATCCACCTGCCTTGGCCTCTCAGACTACTGGGATTACAGGCGTGAGCCACCACACCTGGTGGAAATCAGCATGTATTTGTAACTGTCCCAACTCTCCTCCTTTAAGTCACCAAAAGTTGCCTTCCATTTCAACTTAAAATATGTTTTAAATCTAACACGTACCTTCATCTGAAACTGGCACTATTTCATACCAAATCATTATAACTTATTGCTTACATTTGCAAATGATGCATTTTCTTCCTTTGTTATTGAACGATATTTGAAGTACAATGAATTTAAAGTGCATAATTTGATCAGTTTGGACATATGTACACAACCATGAAACCATAACCACAATCAAAATGATGAACATTTTCGTCACCTTCCAAAATTTTCCCATACCTCTTTATAACCATCTCTCCTTTCTCTCCATCCCTAAGCAAGCATGGCTCTACTTTGTCACTATTAGTTTCGAGATTCATCAATTTCTTCATTAGAAACATTTTATTATATGAATACAGTAAAATGTGTTTACCTACCCACTTGTTGATAGACATTTGTTTCTATTAGTTTGACTATTACAGTCAGAGCTGCCATGAATATTTGTGTAGAAGTGTTTGTGTGGATATATGTCTTCTTTTCTCTTTACTAAGTGCATAGGAGAAGAATACAGTGTATGAAAGTTTAATTTTACCTCACATTCTCCTTTTCAACATTTGATAAGCAGTATTAGCCATCATAATATATGTGTAGTGTATAGACTATCACGTTGAACACCTTTTCATGAGCTCATTTGTCATTCACAGATCTGCTTTGTGATATGTCTCTTTAAATATTTTCCTATTTTTAAATTGAATTGGGTGAGATTTTTTGGCTTCCCGACAGGAGTCTTTTTCTGATGTAAAAATAGCAAATATTTTCCACCAGCTTATAGTTGAGTAGACTCTTAGGTGATCTTCCTGCTTTATTCCTAACATTAACTCAAAATATCAATTTTAGGTCAAAGTCCAGCTTAAGAGTCTCAAAAGTTTTCCCTTTTCCCTTATAATACAATTCAACTTCCTCACCATTATCTACAAGGCTTTATGTAACCTGACTTCTGTCAAGTTTCTGGTTATATCTACTCCCACTTGTTCACTCTGTGCTTCTACCCACCATATGTTCTTTTTGTGCCTGACACACCAGACTGGCTCCTGCCATAGGGGCTTTGCTCTCTCTGCCTAAAACACTCAGCTCAGACCTTCCCTCTCCCCTTCTTATCATTCAGGCATCTGCTCGAATATGAGGTCTACCCTGATTGCTCCAAATCTGTTTCACTATACTTCAGTCACACTGCTTTTTTAAATACAAAACAATTAACAAGAAGCTGAAATTATTTTATCCAGCTTTTAAACATTTGTCTTCTGGCTACTCCATCTAGAAAATAATAAGCCTCATAAAACAGAGACCATTTCTACTATGTTCACCACATACCTTTATTACTTCTAACTATACCTGGTATAGGAAGTGCTCAATAAACATTTTCTAAGTGAGTGAAAATTAATAACAGCTGCATAACTGGCAATGGTATTCTGGAACAAGCTTATCCTGGCTCAGGGAATCAATCCTGTGCATCTCTCCCTGAATCTTCATTCAGAGGCTTCATGTTGTTGGCATGAAGTAGGTTATGATGAAAATATTAACACCATAGAAATCCGTGAATGCCACAAATCAAGTTTTTGTTTGATTGTTTATTTCTTTGTTTTAATAAGGCCTAGTTGTCAAATATTTACTGGCACACTCAAGATTATAGTTATTTTAGTGAATGTTTGTCGACTCATGTTTGATGAGTTCTTTGGACTATCAGAAGATGCTGGTTTGGTGACAGGAGCTTGGAGTTACCAGGAATAGGGGAAGGAGAGTGCGGCATAATTGGTGAGGGTTCCTGGGAGCTCAACTTTTTGGTAGGCTTACTTGCAGTACTCCACAGTGTCTAGCTTCTTGGGGGAAGAATCTATGTTTTCAAGTCTCTGGGCCAATATTCACCACTTTATCTTGGAGGTAAATGTCATTGTTACCTGCTGACAAACAAAGACATATATAGGCTCCATCATTTAGATTCTGGAATGTACAGTCCCCATGACCACAGTGATGACTACCCTAGGGTCTTCTCTTCTTCCTTTTTTTTTTTTTTTGAGATGGATTTTTGCTTTTGTTGCCCAGGTTGGAGTACAATGGCTTGATCTCAGCTCACTGCAACCTTTGCCTCCCAGGTCAAGTGATTCTCCTGCCTTAGCCTCCTGAGTAGCTGGGATTACAGGTGCCTATCACCAAGCCTGGCTAATTTTTGTAGTTTTTATTAGAGACAGCATTTCACTATGTTGTCCAGGCTGATCTCAAACTCCTGACCTCAGGTGATCTGCTTGTCTCGGCCTCCCAAAGTACTAGGATTACAGGTGTGAGCCACTGCTCCCGGCCTCTTCCTTTTGCTATCCATTCAATTTTGGGTGAGAAAACGGTTTGCTCCTACCTAACAAAACAAAACAAAACAATTCTCTCCTTTGCGTATTTTTGGCTTTGGTTTACTATTAAAATATTGTTTTCTTGTCAATTCTTTTCTTTCTGAATTCTATAGTTTATGAATTCCTCATAATTTTTATTTGATGCATAGCACTGTTAATTTTATGTACTCAATTTTAAAAGTATTGTTAACTTAAGGAATTAGAGGTGGGATAAAAGATACATATTTCTGTGTAGTGGGCTATATAATACAATGGCGTAACGTGACAAGTTAGAAGTGGGATATAAATGGATTTTCCAATAATGTGTCATACTTTATATTATACTACTATATTACTTAATAAGAAGTAATAATGTCTCAGTAGAAGAAGCATATTTGAGCTGGCTAGCTAGATTTTTATGCTTTCCAATTTCTAGCTCTCTTCTACAATTAAAACTAAGCCTGTTTAGGCCGGGTGCACTGGCTTACACCTGTAATCCCAGCACTTTGGGAGGCTGATGCAGGTGGATCACGAGGTCAGGAGTTCAAGACCATCCTGGCCAAGATGGTGTAACCCCATCTCTACTAAAAATACAAAAAATAGCCAGATGTGGTGGAGGGTGCCTGTTCTCCCAGTTACTCAGGAAACTGAGGCAGAGAATTGCTTAAACCAGGAGGTGGAAGTTACAGTGAATGGAGGTCAAGCCACTGAACTCCAGCCTGGGCAACAGAGGGAGACTCCATCTCAAAATAAATAAATAAATAAACAAACAAATAAGTCTCTTTAGCAAACTAAAGTAAAGCAAATACTTTAATGTTTATTCATTATTTTATTTCCTTGCAGTTACTCTAAAAAAATGTTTTGAAAATAAACTTAAATCTCTTGGCTCTTTGCCTGTCAATGACAAGGAGAAACAAGGAAAAATGATAAATCCTTGCTTAGTGAACCAGAGTAAAACAAAGCCATTCAGTCATTTAGCTTATATTACCAAGTGTAAAGTATGATCCCTTCATAAATATCTACCTAATTCATTTCAGCATACATGATGAACTTGCTTAGTAATTCACTTTGAAAGTATGGTTGACAAATTATGTGAAGAGTCCATTCAACTGAGTGAGAAACATCTTTTAAAAAAAAAATCTTAATGTACGTGGATCAAAATTAAATGCACAAGTGGACCATTGGCAATGTGGATAAGATTAGAATCAAAGGGTTGAGATATGTTGTGCTTGAAAATACAGAAAAATGTCAGGCAGGGCCAAGATGGCTGACTAGAAACAGCAGCCTTCAGAGCCTCCCATTAAAACAACCATAATAAGCATGTGAATCCTTCACTGGCAACCAAGATATACAAGTTCTCTCATCAGAACTGACTAGAGTGACCCACACAGAGAAGGAAGAACAGTGTGGTGCAGCGAGCGGTCCACCTGAGAGCCATATGGGACAGTGGAACCCCCTTCCTCCAGCCAAAGGAGGCAGTGAGTAAGCATGCTACCCAGCCAGGGAAACCGTGCTTTTTCCACGGAACGTGCAACCCATAGATCGGAAGATCCCACTTTCAAACCCACACCACCCGGGCCTAGCATCCCAATCCTGGAATCCCGGAACATGCAGATGTGCAACAGCCTCTCAGCTGGAATCTGCTTAAGGCTGCTGAACTCTTGGGGAGAGTGGCAATCAGCACTGCAGCTGCAGCTGCCTGCTGTCTAAGCCATTTGAGCTCCTGGGGCAAAGGACAGCAAGCAGCAATGGGACTGGCAACTGCCTAACACGCTAAACTCCCCAGGTGGGGGAAGGGCGGCATCTATCTCTATAGCTCCAGGCTGTTATTTGCCCCTGCTGAAGCCTGGGAGGCTGGACAGCTTGGTCCCAAGACTTGTCCCCCAACACACACACCAGCTGTGGCAGTCTGCATCCAGAGTGCCTCTTCAGGCATGACTCTGACCCATCTTTCTTCATTGGTAGGGGGTTCCCTGCAGGAACTCCAATGACTCCAAAGTCTCAGGGACAGAATGGGGATCTCCCTGGGCCTGAGCTCCTAGGGAGAGGGATGGACATAGTGTCTGTTGACCAACAGACTTAGCCTTTCCTCCTGGTAGTTTTGAGGAATTCCGGCAGCCCAGGCAAGTGGGTTTCCCCTCAGTGAGGCACATCCCCTCCACCAAGAAACAAAGTGCCTCATTAAATGGGTCCTGTTCCCTGTGCCACTCACCTGAGTGAGACCCTCCCCTCCAACAGGGGTTGTCAGACACCCTATAAAGGAGTGATCCTACTGACATCAGGTTGGTGCACCTCAAGGTCAGAGGTCCCAGAAGAAGAAGCAGGCACCCATCTTTGCTGCTCTCCAGCTTCCTTGAGTGACATCTCTAGGCACGGGAGCGAATCAGATGAATAGGGCCTGAAGTGAACGCCAGAAAACTGCAGCAGCACTACAGAAGACAGACCTGACAATTGAAAGAAAAACAAGCAGAAAGCAATAAAAGTATCATCATCATCATCATCAACAACAACAATAACAACAACAACTAAGTCCTTAAAAAAACCCCATCCAAGGGTCAGCCAGCCTCAAAGACGAAAACTAGACAAACTCATGAAGGTAAGAAAGAATAAATGAAAAAATGCTGAAAACCCAAGTGCCTCTTCTCTTCGAAATGATCGTAATGTCTCTCCATCAAGGGCACAGGACTGGACAGAGGATCAGATGGACAAATTGACAGAAGTAGGTTTCAGAAGATGGGTAATAAAAAACTATGCTGAGCTAAAGGAGCATGTTCTAACCCAATGCAAAGAAGCTAAGAAACTTGATAAAAGGTTACAGGCATTGCTAACTAGAATAGCCAGCTTAGACTGGAACATAAATAACCTGATGGAGCTGAGAAACACAGCAGAGAAGTTCATGGAGTATATACAAGTATCAATAGCTGAGTCAAACAAGCAGAATAAAGGAGGTCAGAATTTGAAGACCACCTTGCTGAAGTAAGCCATGCAGACTAGAGTAGAGAAAAAAGAATAAAAAGAATTCAATAAAGCCTCCAAAAGAATATAGGACTTCACAAAAAGACTTAGCCTATGGTAGATTGGAGTACCAGAAGGAGACAGGAGAATGAAAACAAGCTGGAAAACACACTTCAGGATATTATCCATGAGAATTTCTGCAATCTAGCAAGACAGGCCAAAACGCAAATTCAGGAAATACAGAAAACACCATTAAGATACTCTACGAGAAGATCAACCCCAAGACACATAATCATCAGATTCTCCAATGTTGAAATGAAAGAAAACCTGTTAAGGGCAGCCAGAGAGAAAGGCCAGGTTACCTACAAAGGGAAGTCCATCAGACTAACAGTGGACCTCTTGGCAGAAACTCTACAAGCCAGAAGAGATTGGGAGCGAATATTGAATATTTTTAAAGAAAATAATTTTCCACCTGGAAACTCATATCCAGTCAAACGAAGCTTCATAAGCAAAGGAGAAATAAAATCCTTTCCAGACAAGCAAATGCTGAGGGATTTTACCACCAGACATCCCCTGCAAGAGCTCCTGAAAGAAGCACTAAATATGGAAGAGAAAAACTGGTACCAGTAACTGCAAAAACACACCAAAATATAAAGATCTATGACACTATGAAGAAACTGCATCAACTAGTGTGCAATATAACCAAATAGCAGCATGATGACAGGATCAAATTCACATATAATAATAACTAACCTTAAATGTAAACGGGCTAAATGCCCCAATTAAAAGACACAGACTGACAAATTAGATAAAGAGTCAAGACCCATCTCAGGCCAAAAACTCCTTAAACTGATAAGCAACTTCAACAAAGTCTGGGGATACAAAATCAATGTGCAAAAATCACAAGAATTCTTTTACACCAATAATGGAAAAGCAGAGAGCCAAATCATGAATGAATTGCCATTAACAATTACCATAAAGAGAATAAAATACCTAGGAATACAGCTAACAAGGGAGGTGAAGGACCTCTTCAAGGAGAACTACAAACCACTGCTCAACAAAATGAGAGAACACAAACAAATGGAAAAACATTCCATCCTCGTGGGTAGGAAGAAACAGTACCATACTGCCCAAAGTAATTTATAGATTAAATGTTATTTCCATCAAACTACCATTGACATTCTTCACAAAATTAGAAAAAAAACTATTTTAAATTTTATTTGTAAACAAAGAAGATCCTGTATAACTAAGACAATCCTAAA